>CM030210.1:0-31101 GCA_017639555.1 Ciconia maguari
CCCCGAACCTGATGGGCGTCCCCAGCTGCTACCGCAATGGAGGAGATGTGAGTGCCCCTGGGGCTCCCGGCATAACCCCCCCGCCATGGGCGACCCCCTGAAGCCCCACTCTTTCCCCCAGGATGCCCTTGGTGGAAGCCTACGAAGCGGCCATGGTGCTGAGCGGGGTGGGGGACGCTCTCGGGTACCGGGGGGGGCCGCTGGGAGTACTGCACCTCGGGACCCCAGATCCACGCTGAGCTGGCCGAGCTGGGGGGGCTGGAGGCCATCACCCTCAAGCCCCCCGAGTGGCCCGTCAGTGATGACACCGTCCTCCACCTTGCGACCGCCGAGGGCCTGGCCACAGGTGAGGGGGGGGTCTCCGCTGCACCCCACAGACACAGGGGAGGGTCCCCAGGGGATGGCATCCCCGCTGTACCCCAGCCCCACGGTGGAGTGTTCGGGGGGGTGGTCCCCGTTATACCCCTGAGCTGTATGGGGGGGCCCTGGGGACGTTTGGGGGTCCCCGTTATCCCCCTGAGCTGGATGGGGGGGCCCTGGGGACGTTTGGGGGTCCCCGTTATCCCCCTGAGCTGGATGGGGGGGGCCCTGGGGACGTTTGGGGGTCCCCATTATCCCCCTGAGCTGGATGGGGGGGGCCCTGGGGACGTTTGGGGGTCCCCATTATCCCCCTGAGCTGGATGGGGGGGGCCCTGGGGATGTTTGGGGGTCCCCGTTATACCCCTGAGCTGTAGGGGGGGGGCCCTGGGGACGTTTGGGGGTCCCCGTTATACCCCTGAGCTGTATGGGGGGGCCCTGGGGACGTTTGGAGGTCCCCGTTATACCCCTGAGCTGTATGGGGGGGGCCCTGGGGATGTTTGGGGGTCCCCGTTATACCCCTGAGCTGGATGGGGGGGGCCCTGGGGATGTTTGGGGGTCCCCATTATATCCCTGACCCAAACTGGAGGGTCCCTGGGAGGGGCTTTTGGGGATCCCCAGCCAGCCCTGGAGGAGGTTTGGGGGCTCCAGTGAGGCTCCCTATTTCCCCCCCAAAAAAATTGGAGGGGGTCCCCATTTCCCCTCGGGGGGGGTCCTATTTTCCCCCCCAGTTTGTGGGAATTTGTGTTCCCTTTCCTGCCACATGGGGTGCTGGGGGGGGGCCCATTTCCCCTCCCAATCTGGGGAGCCTGGGGTAGGTGGTTACCCCTTTCCCACCCAATTTGGGGTGCTCAGGAGGGTTCCCCATTTCATGGTGGAATGGGTGTTCATGGACGTTGCCCCACTTCCCCTCCTGTTGGGGGGCGCATGGGGGACGTCACCCCCATGTGTTGGGGGGCGCATGGGGGATGTCACCCTTCCCCTCCAGTTTTGGGGAGTCCATGGGGGGTGTCCCCTTTTCCCTTCAGTTTTGAGGCATCCATGGGGGGGTGTCACCCTTCCCCTCCAGTTTTGGGGAGTCCATGGGGGGTGTCCCCTTTTCCCTCCACTTTTGGGGGTCTATGGGGGGGGTCTCCTCCTTCCCCTTCAGTTTTGGGTTGTCTATGGGGTGGTGTTCCCTTTCCCCACCATTTTGGGGTGGTGCAACGGGGGTCTTCCTCTTTCCCTTCAGTTTTGGGGGGGTGCATGGGGCCTCTCCCTCCCCTCCAGTTCGGGTGGCCCGGGGGGGGGGGGTCTCACTAACCGCCCCCCCCAGGCCTGGAGGGGGAACCCCTCCTGCAGGAGCTGGCTCGCCGCTACGTGGCCGCCATGGGTGACATGGAGGGCCGCAAGCCGGGGCCCACCAGCATCCTGGGTGAGTGGGGTCCGAGGGTCTGGGGGAGTCGGGGGGGTCAGGGGGTCTCATGCCCCCGACCCCCCCAGGCACCTCACAGCTGCGGCCTGGGGAGCCCGAGGGCTATCGCATCCCCTTCAACCCCACCGGCACCGGCTGTGGGGCCGCCATGCGTAGCCTGGCCATCGGCCTCAGGTGGGGCCAGGGACACGGGAAGGGACAGCGGCGGGGGGACGGGGACGGGGGGGGACACATGGGGACGGGAGGGATGGGATGGGGACATGGGGGTGTCGGTGCTGGAGGGATGGGGACATAGTGGGTGTCAGGGATGGGGACATGGGGGTGTCGGTGCTGGAGGGACGGGGACATGGAGGGGATGGGGGAATGGGAGCGTCAGAGCGGGGGGAATGGGGACACGGGGGTGTCGGGGACAGGGACACGGAGGGGACAGGGACACGGAGGGGACGGGAACAGGGACACAGGGGTGTCAGGGCTGGGGAAATGGGGGTGTCAGAGCTGGAAGGGACAGGGACACGGAGGGGACAGGGATAGGGACACAAGGCTGTCAGACCTGGGGGGGATGGGGATGTGGGGAGACAGGGACAAGGGGGGGACGGGAGGACATGGGGATGGGGACACAGGGGTGTCAGAGCCGGAGGGAAGGGGACATGAGGTGGTGGGGATGGGGTAACGGGGACATGGGGACACAGAGGGGGATGGGGACAGGGGGGTGTTGGAGCTGGAGAGGCCGAGGACTGGGATTGGGGATGGGGTGGTGCTGGAGCTGGGAGACCGGGGACAGTGGGGATGGGGGGCGGAGATGTCTGAGCTGCGGGAGCGGGGACAGGGGGCCCTAGGGGACAGAGAACATGAGGACAGCGATCGGGAGGAGACATGGGGGTCACAGAGCAGACGAGAGGGGGACATGGACGTGGCGGGGCCAGGAGGGATGGGGACAGCAGGGACAAGGACGCTGGGGACAAGGGTGGCAGAATGGGGATCGGGACAAGGCTGGGGACAGGGGAGGACGGGGACGGGGCTGGTGCCAATGCAGGTACCCACACACCTGGGAGCTGCCGACGCTGATCCGGGTGAGCATCGAGAGCGGGCGCATGACCCACCACCACCCCACCGGTGGGTGCCAGGCAGGGGGGGAGAGGGGAGGAGGGGACACTGGAGCCCCCCCTTAAACCCCTGTCCCCACAGGGTACCTCGGGGCGCTGGCGGTGGCCCTCTTTGGGGCACTGGGGGCTCGGGGAGAGCCCCCAGAGCGCTGGGGGGCCGAGCTGCTGCGGGTTCTGCCCCTCGCATGGGACTACGTGGAGGGTAGCGGGGTGGCTGTGGGGGACAACGCCGCCGCCTGGCCCTTCTTCGGGGATGCCTGGCACCGGTGAGGGGGTACTGGGAGGGTTCTGTGGGGTCACTGGGAGCACTGGGAGGGGCAGGTGAGGATACTGGGGGGGGCTCAGGGGGTCACTGGTGTCACTGGTGCCTGCAAGGCTCTCTCCCAGTCCTGGCAGCGCACCGTACGGGTGTCACTGGTGTCACTGCTCTGCTGCAGTGCCTGGATGTCCCCAGTGTCCCCTGCCCCACTGTCACTGGTGTCACTGCTGACCCTGGTGCCCAGTCTGTCTGCAGGGTCACCAGTGCCCATCCTGTCCCTCCTGCCCCCAGTGTCCCCATGTCCCCGGTGTCCCCGCCAGTGCTGCCATCCTCAGCTGTGGGAATGTGGCCCAGGGCCACCTCACACCCCCACTGACCTCAGTGTCCCTGGTGTCCCTGGGGCTCCCGGTGTCCCTGGTGTTACTGGTGTCCCCACTGCATCCACTGCCATGGTGCCCCCAGGTGTCCCAATTGTCCCCAATGTCCTCACAGGTACCTGGTGTCACAGGGACTGCTGGAAAGCCACAGCCCAGTGACCCCCAGTGTCACTGGTTACCCCGCTCTCACTGGTGACACCAATGACCCCAACATCCCCAGTGACACCAGTGTCCCCATGTCTCCAGTGTCCCTGCTGACGCTGGTGTCCCTGCTGACCCCAATATCCTCATGTCTCTGGTGCCCCCAATATCCCCGGTGACCCCAGTGTCCCCATGTCCTCAGTGACTCCAGTGTTCCCAGTGCCCTCAAGGTCCCCGTGTCCCTGCAGGTACCTGGAATCCCGGGGCCTTCTGGAGGGTGGTGGCCCACCACAGGTGCCATCCCTTCCGTCACCAGCCGAGCGGGACGCAGTGTACCTGGGCTGGGCACTGGAGGGGTGGCCAGGGCGCAGCGGCCATGACGCGCCCATGGTGGCCCTGGAGGCCCTGCTGGCGGCCGGCGGATGCTGGGGGGACCTGTGTGCCAGGGGTGTGCTGCACGGCGGGGACAGCGATTCAACAGGGACCATCGCCGCTGGGTGCTGGGGGCTGCGAGGGGGGCTGGCGCCCGTCCCCCCTGGGCTGCACTGCTGCCTTGAGTACCGTGGGCGGCTGCGCGACGCTGCCCACCGCCTCCACGCGCTGGCCTGGGGGAGAAGCTGAGCCCCTCCTGCGTCCCCAGTGTCACCTGCTGTCCCCCTCCCTGGGAAGCCCACGTGGGTCCCCAGGGTGCAGCAGAGACCGTCATGGGGTCCTGGAGGGGCTTGGGAGGGCCTCTGAGGAGCAGCGGGGACCTTCATTGGGTGCTGGGGGGCTCAGGAGAGATGGTGGGGGTCAGCAGGATCCTTCATGGGGTGCTGGGGGGCTCAGGAGGGTCTCTGGGGGTCAGCTGGGACCTTCACGGGGTCCTGAGGGGCTCAGGAGGGTCTCTGGGGGTCAGCTGGGACCTTCACAGGGTCCTGGGGGGGGCTTGGGAGAGTCCCTGGGGGTGCTGCAGGGAACTTCACAGGGTCCTGGGGTGCTCGGGAGGGCCCCTGGGAGACCCTGGGGGGAAGCAGGGCCCTTCAAGGGGTGCTGGGGGGCTCAGGCAAGCCCCAGGGAGATCACCGTAGCCACATCCAGGTGGCCTTTTATCCCTCCACAGTTGGAGACCCCAGAACCTCCCTGAGGAGCCTCAGTCACCCCCAAAGTAAAGAAAATGTTCTCCCAAGTCACTCTGTGTCTAGGTTTGTGCCCTGCACCTCTCGGGCTGTCACTGCCACTGCTGAGATCCCACTGGAGTGGGACATCCTCCAGGCAAACCTTCTCCAGGCTGACCAGGTCTGGCTCACACAGCCCCTCTGAGAGGCTCCCAGCCGTGGAGCACCTCAAGGGCCCTTTAGTGGCCTCTCTCGCAGTCACTCCATCTCTCGTGTCCTGGTAGCCCAGGACTTGGAGCCAGTGTTCAAAGGGTGGGCTCATCAGTGCTGAGTGGAGAGGAAGGAGCACACGACCCTACTGCCACACCCCTCCGAGTGCCACCCAGGATGGTGATGGCCTTCTTCGCATGTTGCTACTTATGGTGACCTTAGTGGGTACCACAGCCCCAAGGTCCTGTGAAGCAAACAGTGATGGGCACCCAGGGTGATGGGCCCCCAGGGTTAACCACCCCAAGGGTGATGGGCCCTGGATGTGATGGGCCCAAAGGGTAAACCACCACAGGTCTGATGGGCCCAGGGTTAATCACCCCAAGGATGGTGGGACCAGGGGCTAATGGGCCCCAAGGGTAACAAACACCAAGGGTGATGGGCCCCAGGGTTCACCACCCCAAGAGTTATGGGCCCACAAGCTGATGGGCCCCCAGGGTTAACCACCCCAAGGGTGATGCGCCCAAAGGGTGCTGGGCCCTGGCTTTAACTGCCCCAAGGGTGATGGGCCCCCAGAGTTAACCACCGTAAGGGTGATGGGTCCCAAGGTTAACCTCGCCAAGGGTGATGGGCCCCCTCCCTGATGGGCCCCCAGGGTTAACCACTCCAAGAGTGATGGTCACAAGGGTTAACCACCCAGACGGTAATGGGTCCTAGGGGTGATAGGCCCTCAGTGTTCATCAACCCATGGGTGATGGGCCGCTGAGGTGACAGGCCCACGGGGTTAACCACGCCGAAATGGTGTTGGGTCCCCAGGGTTAACAACCCATGGGTGATATCCCCTGAGATGAACCACACAGGGTGATCGACCCCAGGGCAGTGGGAGCCCAGGGTTAAGAACCTAAAAGGTGATTGGCCCAAGGGGTGGTGGGCCCCCATGGTTAACCACCTTAAGGGTAATGGGCCCAAGGGGTGATGGGAAACCAGGTTTCACCACCCCAAGTGTGATGAGCTCCCAGGCTGATGGGTCCCCAGGGTTAACCACCCCAAAAGTGATGGGCCCAAGAGGTGATGGGCCCCCAAGTGTTGAACTATCCTAAGGGTGATAGGCCCAAGAAGCAATGGTCACCCAGGGTTCAGCCACCAAGGGTAATGGGCCCAAGGAGTGACAGGCCACTAGTGTTAACCAGCCCAAGGGTGACGGGCCCCCACGGTGATGGGCCCCTGGGGTGATGGGCCCCCACGGTGATGGGCCCCTGGGGTGATGGGTCCCCGCGGTGATGGGCCCCTGCAGTGATGGGCCCTCAGCATTAACCACTCCAACCGTGTTGGGCCTAATGGTTGATGGGCTTTAACTGCCCCAAGGGTGATGGGCCCCCAGGGTGATGGGCTCCCAGGGTTACCCACCCCAGGAGTGTGGTGGGAACTCAGGGTTAAGTACCCTGAGGTTGATGGGCCCAAGGAGTGATGGGCCCCTGGCTTTAAACACCCCAAAGCTGAGGGGCTCCAAAGCTGATGGGCCCCTGGGGTTAAACACCCAAAGGATGACTGAGCCCAAGGGGTGATGGACCCCCACGGTTCAACGTCCCAAAGCTGATGGGTCCAAGGGGTTATGGGTCCCAGGGTTAAGCACCCTGAGGGTGATGGGCCAAAGGCATGATGGCCCAACATTCTTAAACACCCCAGTGGTGATGGGCCCCTGTGGAGACTGGATGCCAGGGTTTACCAACCCACAGCTGATGGGCCCCCAGGTTTAACTGCCCCAAGGGTGATGGGCCTAAGGGATGGTGGGAAACCAGGACAAACCACCGGTACTGGTTTGGGCTGGGGTAGAGTTAAATTTCTTCACAGTAGCTTGTATGTGGCTGGTTTGGGTTTGTGCTGGAAACAGCGTTGATAACCCAGGGATGTTTTCGTTCCTGCTGAGCAGTGCTCACACAGAGTCAAGGCCTTTTCTCTTCTCACCCCACCCCACCAGCGAGTAGGTTGTGGCTCCGCAAGAAGTTGGGAGGGGACACAACCAGGACAGCTGACCCCAACTGACCAAAGGGATATTCCACACCATATGACATCATGCTTAGCAATAAAACTGGACAGGGAGGTGGAGGTTGTCAGGGGCTGCCATTGCTCGGGGGCTGGCTGGGGCATCCAAGGGTGCCAGGCTGGGAATTGGAAGGTCTTGTTGAAGTGCCAAAGCGGAGAGATCTACCCAGAACCAGGAGCACAGTGTTGGGGTGAGGTGTGTCTCACCGGGGAGACCAGTGTCACCCTGTCCGAGCTGAGCTTGTCAAATCGGGTCTTTCTGCTGAGGGAAATCATAAAATCATGGAATAATTCTGGTCCGAGGGGACATCAAGAGGTTTCCAGCCCAACCCCGTGCTCAGAGCAGCTCCCATCAGGCTGCTCAAGGACATGCCCAGCTGAGGTATGAACACCACCAAAGTCTTGCCCCTCTGGCTACAAGATCTGCACACACTTTGGGCAAAAAAGCCCTCCTTTTTAAGGCCCAAATCAGCATTTTTGAGTCCCAGCCCTCATGTTTAGGGCAAAAAACCTCATCCTTAGAGTCAAAACCTGAATCTTAATGGCAAAAAAAAAAACTATTTAAAGGCCCAAAAGCAAAAATTTAGAGCCTGAACCATCATTTTAAAGGTCCAAAGCCTCATTTTTAATATTCAGCCCTGAGATTTTAAAGTGCAAACCCTTATTTTTATAATTCAAGCCTCAATTCTAGGGTGAAAAGCATAATTTTTAAATCACAAAAGCCTCCTTCTGGGGATCCAAATAGTCATTTTTAAGATCCAAACCCACATTTTTCGAGTATAAAACCTCATGTATAAGTTCCAAGCTTTATGCTTTTAAGGTTCAAAGACTCATTTTAAAGGCCCAGGGCGTCATTTTTAAGGCCGAAAGTCTGATTTTAAAGGTCCAAAGCCTCGTTTGTAGAGTCCAAAGCCTCCTTTACAGGGCCCAAAGCTTCATTTTTACTTTCCAAAGTCTGACTTTTCGCTTCTAAAGCCTCATTTTAGGCTCCAAAGCCTCATTTTTAGTTTCAAAAGCCTCATTTTCAGGGATTAAAGACTGATTTCCAGGAACCATAGCTCACTTTTAGGATACAGTCTGCAATTTTGAGGACCCAAAGCCTCAGTTACAGGGTCCAAATACTCATTCTGAAGTAAAATGAGGGTCCAGACCTCACAGGGTCCAAACCCTCATTTTAGGGTCCAAACTCCTCACTTAGGGCTCAAAGCCTCATTTTCTTAATGTCCAAAGAGTCATTCTGAGCATTCAAAGACCTATTTTTAGGGCGCAAAGTCTTAGTTTTGGGACCAAAGCATTATTTTAAGGCACAAACCCTAATTTCAGGCTTCAAAACCTCAGTTTCATTTCCAAACCCCCGTTTTAAGGACCCAAAGACCCATTTTTAAGGCCCCAATCCTCCATTTCAGGGTCCAAACTCTCATTTATAGGGTCCGAACCCTCTTTTACAGCTCTACGTCTCTACTGTAGTGCCCAAAGCCCTGTAGTGCCCAAATCTTCATTTCTTGGGTCCATAGAGGTACCAATAAGCTCCCCACTTTCTCAGGGTCCAAAGACTCATTTTTAGCATCTAGCCCATCATTTTTAGGGCCCAAAGCCCCATTCTTAGGTCCAAAATCCTCATTTTTAGGGTCCAAGCCTCTCTTTTAGTACCCATAGCCTTTTTTATAGATCCCACAGTTTCCGTTTTAGGGTCCAAACCCTCATTGTTAGGGTACAAAGCCTCACACATAAGCTCCAAGGCTTAAGATTTAACGTTCAAAGACTCATTTGAAGGGCCCAGAGCAGCATTTTTAAGGCCCAAAGTCTGACTTTGAAGGTCCTAAGCCTCATTTGTGGAGTCCAAAGCCTCATTTATAGGGTCCAAAGCCTCATTTTTACTTTCCAAAGTCTTAGTTTTCATAGAATCATAGAATCATAGAATCATTAAGGTTGGAAAAGGCCTCTAAGATCATCTAGTCCAACCATCAACCCAACACTTCCATGCCTACTAAAGCATGTCCCGAAGTGCCACATCTGCACATCTTTTAAATACCTCCAGGGATGGTGACTCCACCACCTCTCTGGGCAGCCTGGTCCAATGCTTGACCACCCTTTCAGTAAAGAATTTTTTCCTCATATCCGATCTAAACCTCTCCTGGCACAACTTGAGGCCATTTTCTCTCATCCTATTCCTAGGTACTTGGGAGAAGAGACTGACCCCCACCTCTCTACAGCCTCCTTTCAGGCAGTTGTAGGGAGCGATGAGGTCTCCCCTCAGCCTCCTTTTCTCCAGACTAAACAACCCCAGGTCCCTCAGCCGCTCCCCATCAGCCTTGTGCTCCAGACCCTTCCCCAGCTCCGTTGCCCTTCTCTGGACACGCTCCAGCCCCTCAATGTCTCTCTTGGAGTGAGGGGCCCAAAACTGAACACAGCATTTGAGGTGCGGCCTCACCAGTGCCGAGTACAGGGGCACGATCACTGCCCTAGTCCTGCTGGCCACGCTATTTTTGATACAAGCCAGGATGCCATTGGCTTTCTTGGCCACCTGGGCACACTGCTGGCTCATATTCAGCCGGCTGGCAACCAACACCCCCAGGTCCTTCTCTGCCAGGCAGCTTTCCAGCCCCTCTTCCCCACGCCTGTAGCGTTGCATGGGGTTGCTGTGGCCCAAGTGCAGGACCTGGCACTGAGCCTTGTTGAACCTCACACAATTGGCCCCAGCCCATCGATCCAGCCTGGCCAGGTCCCTCTGCAGAGCCTTCCTCCCCTCCAGCAGATCAACACTCCCACCCAACTTGGTGTCATCTGCAAACTGACTGAGGGTGCACTCAATACCCTCATCCAGATCACTGATAATTCATTCCAGATCATTGATCATTTTTGCTTCTAAAGCCTCATTTTAGGCTCCAAAGCCTCATTTTTAGGTCCAAAGGCTGAGTTTATTTTGTGAAGTCTCATTCTCAGGGTCCAAAGTGCCACTTTTAGGATCCAGCCAGGCATTTGTAGGGTCCAAGCCGCATCTTGAGTGTCCAAACCCTCAACGGGAGGGCCCAAAGCCCTCTTTTAGGTCCCAAAGCCTCATTTTCAGGGTCCAAAGCTTTGATTCTGGGGTTGAAAGCCACTTTTTTATGCTCCAAACCCTCATTTTAGGGTCCAAACCCCTCACTTAGGGCTCCAAGCCTCATTTTCTGAATGTCCAAAGCCTCATTTTGAGCATCCAAAGACCTATTTTGAGGGCCCAAAGCCCCATTCTTAGGGCCAAAATCCTCATTTTTAGGGTCCAAGCCTCTCTTTTCGTACCCATAGCCTTTTTTATAGATCCCACAGTTTCCGTTTTAGGTGGTCCTTTCCACGGGGACAGACGTCTGCAGTGGGGAAACAGGGTTGGCTGCTGTAGACACTTCTCTTCCCAGATCTCTCTCCTCTTCCACTTGTCCACCTCTCCTCTTCCTCACATCACGCTCAGCCTCAATCCTGAGCACACCCCCTGAGCACGCTGTCTCTTCAGGAAGGAGAGGCAGGGAAAGGGAGGAGGAATGAGCATTGCGCTTTGTGCAACGGGGTGGCTGAAATGCACAACCCTTTGCCCTGGAGCAGAGGCTGATCCAAGCAAGAGCTCGTGGGTGAGGATTGGAGGCAGAACCCCGTGGGTGACCTGATGGAGGACATCTTCTATAGACCACCTGATGAAAGTTAGAAAGATGATGAGCTAAGACACATCCCATCCCTGCAGTGCAGACTTCTTTTTAATTTCAGGGCTATCAGCAGCAGAGCACAGACCTGGGACTCCAGAGGAGACGACTTTGACGTACTGGGGGAGCTGATACAGGCGGTGCCATTGGAAGCAGCTCTGAAGGGTGAGGGAGCATGAGCAGATCTGCTAGGCCTTACAGGACAGCCTCCCCCAAGCGCAAGAACGATCTCATCGAATACAAAAAGCAGCGTTCATCTCAGGAGAGAGCTGTTCCCATTCCATGATAGCAGTTAGCGACGAGAGAAAAAGCACTGGTCTAAAAACTTCCCGCCAGAGGTTACATCCTGTGAAACTGTAGCTCCCTTGGCAAGGAAGACTGAATGAGAGGAATAAAATTAAAGAAATGAAGTTTATCAACATCAAGAAGTGCTGTGGTACAATAGGGAGTCTGGATCAACCCAAGGCTTTGTGTTTCCAGAAACGAATGGCACCAAATGAGCTCCTGGAGCCTTGCAAAAGCGCTTTAGACCTCAAAGAGCACAGAATTGTCTCAGGGAGGTCCTCCCCTCACACATCTTCTTGTGTTTCCTCAAGTGGTGTTTCTAGGTTCCATGAATGGTGAATGGAGAACCATGGCCAAGGCCTGAGGAAAGGTCTCAGCTTTCGGCAGTGATTGGCAGCATGTGGGGAGGCAGGAGAAGATGGAGGGAAGTCGGCAAGAAGCAAGGTGATAGTTCAGGGCTTTAACAAATCCTTAAAACCACATCTGAGCCCCGAAATGGAAAGCAGTTGATGTCTGTAGGTGGAGGAGGAGTCGGTGTGCCCCGGGAGCGTGGCTGAAGGACCCTGGACAAACCAGGGGTTCTAGGAGAAGTTTTCATCATGGGAGCATGCCTCAACCTGGCAGGTGGGGAATGGCCGTTGCTGGGGTTGGCTGGACACTGCTCGTCATGCCCCGTGAGCTGACCTTCTCGTCTTCCTCTCCTTCACTACCCACACTTGCCTGGAATTCAGGAAACATCCATGAGCCAGGAGAACGCATGAACCTCCCGGAGTGATGGCCCATTACTGCGGGGAAGCGGGGAGGTTCTGTGAGACACATGTAATGCAAGGAGAGAGCGGGGTGTGCGTCGCAGAGGTTGTGTTACAGGCCAGAAGAGGACCTGAAAGAGCAAGGGGCGGTCATGCTGATGTGGAATAGTTGAAGTTTTGATGGTAGGGCAGCAGAAGAAGGAGAATGTGCAGTGCTGGGCTAGGGATCCAAATTGAGGATGCAAGCAAGTCTGGAACTGGGACATCTTGTGTGAGTGAGGACTGGTAGCAGGGCTATGAAAGAACCCGGATGGGTTGTGGGGAATTCACAGGCGTTGCCAAATCCCCAGAAAACCACAGCTTTGTGTTGAAAGCACCAAAACCTACCACCAAGTCGCACCCCCCCGCACGCACACCCTCACGCTGACTCTACGTAGAGCCCTGAGCGACGCATGAGGGAAAGGATCTCCTTTACCAGGTCCTAGGGGTCAGGGCTTGGCCGCTCTGCTGAGAAACAAACACCAAGGGCTCACATGGCATCAGAGCCACCTTTGCTACCTGTCACCAGTGTCTCCAAGTTTTTGGTCAATGAGCCCCCAGGGACCAACACGTTGACTGGTCATTCCCTTCATGGCTTTGTCAGTGTTGGCCCTTTGTGGGGCCTCCAACGCCCCCAGAAACTTGGGTTTTTCTTCTGCCTTTCACTTCTTTAGAGGCTGGCTCATTCTTTCAGAATCTGCAATTCAGGATACTTGGCACCAGAGGGCTCATTAACATGCAAAACACCCTAACGAGCCAAGTCTCTGTGCATAATTTTCCCTAATTATTCAAGTCTTCTGTGGCTATTTGGAGAAATATCAGGACTGTAGCCAAGCAGGGAAGATTTAAATAATATGGAACAATAAATCAGGATTTCTTCTTTTTCCAGTTTATTTTTTCCAGTTTTTATTTTTTCCAGTTTATTTTCCAGTTCATTTCTTCTTTTTCCACTTTATTCTTCCGCTTGCAGAACAAGTGATATCAGCCTTCTCCAATCCAGAGCATCTCCTGATGAAGTCTGACTATGCAGGAAAGGTAAGATCGTTTCCGTCAGCCACTGTACAGCCCATCTTTGTCCTGTGTCCCACTGTCATCGCTGGTTCCCCTCCCTCACCTCCCCCGTCATCCCGTCATTTCTCTCAGTGGCCACATGGGACTTGCATCATGATTTCTCAAATCTAAGCTTTTTCCATTAAAGTCTGTAGCTGAATTATTCAGCTCATTTGCACTGATTCCCACCCGCTTTATTTGGAGAAACAGCTGCTCACAGCCACAGAAGAATGTTTTGTACCTGCAATTAAAAAAAAAAAAGAAAAGAAAAGAAAAAGAAAGGCATAGCTCAGTAAAAAAATAATAGATGAAGTCCAGGTTTCTTCCACTGAAGTCCACTTCGCTCTGTCAGTAACCTTAGCGGAATGCTTTCGGTGAGATACGTAGGAAAACGGGTAGAAACACAAGTGAGGAGTTGGCTGGAGAGTCCCGCGGGCAGACTGCTGAAAGTCAAGGCCAGCTTTAACCTGCCTGAAGCTCAGGGCAGCACCTGGGGAGCTGCGGGTCGGCTGAATGGGCAGAGACCAACGGGAGGAGGAAAGCTAAATGGACCCTGGAACACACGTACATGCAGGCAGTCTGCTGAGAAGGTGCCTTTAGAAGCGGCCGGTTCAAGCAGGATGTGTGGAAACATCCGAAACACGTGTGGAAACGGTACGCGGGCAGAGCGGTGCCATGGGTGTGACGGGGGAGATCGGTATTTCTTCTCTTGAGCGTGGTGCGCGGGCTGGAAACGTCCATGTTGGAAATTGTCTATGGATGAAAACTGTTAATGCATTTCAGCTGACGGAAAACGTGCTCATATTTGCTTTAAATGTCGAGAACTGCTCCTCGTCTTTCCAGGCAGGGCTCAGTCCGCAGGCACGGCCCTGTCGCTGTGCTGCTTGTACAGCCGGGCCCGGAGGGTGCTCTGCTGTAGGCACCAAAGGAGCCTCCCCCGAGCCTTGCACGAGCCCTTGGAACTCCAGGAGGACAGATGGGCCTCAGGGAGGTCTTCCTCTCAACAAAATATGCTTTCTCATACCAGTAGTTCGGGGTGCATAAATGTTGCATGGAGAGACGTGGTCATTTCTGGAAGGAGAAATGGAAAGCCCTGCCGAGGAACCTGGCTGCTCCCTCGTGGAGGTCCAGGGAAGCAGCCTCCAGGGAAGGAGGTGTTGCTCAGGAAGTTGTCTGTACCCCCAGAGCTGTACCCCCAGAGCACGGGGTGGCTTTCCCCCAGCTGCAACCTTCCTTTTGGCTCTTTCCAGGAGCTTCTTGATCCAGGACATGGGCTTTCATCATCGCTCTCCAGTGGTTTAATTTTCTCTATTGACAGCACCAGCCATCTAGAGGCCTCATTTAGGTGGTCTCGCTCATCCTGTGGGATTCATCATGCAGATCTAAGACATCCAGGACCGTTTTACCCCATGCAACGCTACAGGCGTGGGGAAGAGTGGCTGGAAAGCTGCCTGGCAGAGAAGGACCTGGGGGTGTTGGTCGACAGCCGGCTGAATATGAGCCAGCAGTGTGCCCAGGTGGCCAAGAAAGCCAATGGCATCCTGGCTTGTATCAAAAATAGCGTGGCCAGCAGGAGTAGGGCAGTGACCGTGCCCCTGTACTCGGCGCTGGTGAGGCCGCACCTCGAATGCTGTGTTCAGTTTTGGGGCCCTCACTACAAGAGAGACATTGAGGGGCTGGAGCGTGTCCAGAGAAGGGCAACGGAGCTGGGGAAGGGTCTGGAGCACAAGGCTGATGAGGAGCGGCTGAGGGACCTGGGGGTGTTTTTTGTGTTAAGAAACGATTGGGATATTAGGAAGAAATGTGGTTTAGTGGGTTCTAACCATCAGACTGGAATATATGCGCTAAAAGAGAAAAAGGGAAAATCTTGTTGTATTGAATTGAAACAATCCAGAAGGAATGTGTAGTAGTGTTAAAACTGCAGTGATGGCTCGTAATCCCGGCTGGGGAGATGTACAGCTTCTCCTAGAATATTTGTTTACCCTTGAGGAGAGGAAAACGGTTTTAGGAAAGGCTAGAGAGGGACCGATCCAACAACGGGGGGGGCCTAATACCAATACGTGCCTCCCAAAAGAGGATCCGGAGTGGGATCCAAACACAAGTGAGGGATTCCAGAGGGTAAAGGAATATCCAAAGTTAATTGTGTATGGGATTCAACACGGAGTGCAAAAGCCTAAGAATTTATCTCAACTCTTTGAAGTAAGGCAGGGGGGTAAGGAAACCCCGTCAGCCTTCTGTGAGAGACTGTGTGAAGTCGCTCGAAAATGGACAGGTCTCGATCCGGAAGATGCCAGCAGTTCCAAGTTATTGAACACGCTGTTTGTTGGTCAAGCGGCAGCAGATATGAGAAAGAAATTACGAAAGGTAGAGGGTGCAGGCAGAGTGACAATCTCACGGTTATTATCAGTTGCATAGAAGGTGTATAATAATCGGCAGGAAACGGAAGAGAAGGAGAAGCGGGGACGAGTAACGCCGCAAGCTTCTTTGTCGGCTGCCTTGACAGAAGGGCAAGAAAAAGGGAGAGAAAATACCGAGGTGGATTTTGTGGGCGAGGAAGGGGCCGTAGAAATAATAGCAGAAATCGTCATGACATTCCCCTGGGAAGGAATCGGCGTGCAAATTGTAAGCGAGAGGGCCGTTGGGAAAAAGATTGTCCGCGCCGGCTGAGTAATCAGGAAAGAGAGACAGAAGAAGCCGTTGGGGTCATGACGGAGATTGGGTTGGACCGAAGGGGGCCGGAGGAATCTATGAAAGCTTCCCCGGCCGATCCTCTGGTTCCGGTCAAGCTGGGAAATTAAATAACGGATTTTGTAATTGATAGTGGAGCCACACGTGCTGTAGTAACAAGTTGTAGGGGACCCGTAAGTGGAACTAAAAGAAGCGTTGTTGGTGCAACGGGGAAAAAGACTGTGAGGCCGTTTTTACAACCCATGGAATGTTCCACTGGAAATACCACAGGAGCTCGTGAATTCCTTTAGATGCCAGAATGCCCCTTAGCATTGCTTGGGCGGGATTTACTTTCAGAGCACTGAGATGAGGTCAGTAAAGGCCAGCCCGCTTGTTTGAGGGCAGCCGCGGCGACTGCGACCTTGATTGAAGAGTCTCAGGAATTGACGTTAGGCCAGCCGATCGGTGCTTGGACCTCACGCTGGGTCTTCTCTCCTTGAAAATAAAGGGCGTCACTGGATCTCCCCAGGCAGGTTAGCTAAAGATCAAGGGGTGCTGCTGGAACAAGGGGATGTTGTAATCTCCCTGACCTCTGCTCTGAACCCTGCAACTCTGCTCCTGATTTCTGAATCCGGTGAATTGCATCATGGCTGCTTCACCACCACCGAACAGGGGTGTTCTGGCAGCCCTGATCCGCGAGACGAACCCCTACCAAATGCAGAACTGGAGTATTTACTGATGGAAGCAGCTTTATGTTGGAAGGAAGACGGAAAGCTGGACACGCAGTGGTAACACGTACTCGGGCCTTAGAAGCTAAACCTCTGCCGAGTAATGCGTCTGCTCAAAAGGCAGAACGGGTTGCGCTAACGCGAGCGTTAGAGCTTCGTCAGGGAAAACAAGCCAATATTTACACAGGTTCTAAGTATGCATTGGGAGTAGTGCATGGGGCAATCTGGAAAGAAAGCGGATTATTAAGTTCCCACGGGACTCCGATCAAACATGGAACAGAAATAACGAAGCTCTTACAGTCCTTCAACCGAAGGAGGCTGCTATAATGCATCGTAAAGCGCATCAGACGGGAAACAGTGAAATCACGAAGGGAAACCGAAAAGCAGACCAGTTATCAGGAGAAGCAGCGTTACAGAACTCAAAATTTGAAGGAGCTTTGATTCCAGAACCCCATTTGGAATTATCCGCCCCCACAATATACTCAGAAGGAAAATCAATTGGCAGAGCAATTAGCTTGTTCCAAAAATGATCGGGGTTGGTGGGTGACACCACTGAAGCAATTATTAATTTCGGAAAAGAGGAAGGAAATTCTACTCGAGAGACCGCACCGAGAAACACACTCGGGAGCAGATGCATTAGTGCTAATTGCCAAAAGACACCTCGTTGGGCCAAGAATGCAAAACCTGGCAGACATAATAGTCAGAAAGTGCTCTGTTGCACCAATAACCCCAAAATTGCAAAGAAAATCATGGAAGGAGTCATAAAACAAGGAAGAACTCCAAATAGATTTTACGGGAATGGCAAATAGGTTTTACGGAATTGCCAAGGTGTAATCTATATAAATATTTACTGGCAACGGTAGACACCTTTTCTGGTTGGCCCAAAGCTCTCCCTTGCCGCACTGACAAGGCTAGGGAAGTGATTAAAATTTTATTGAAAGGAATTATCCCCAGATTCCGTGTTCCAGAAGGTATATCCTCCCATAATGGACCCCACTTTTGTGCAGAAATCGTGCAGGGAGTTTCTAGATTTCTAGACATTAAATGGGATTTGCATACCCCTTGGAGGCCACAGTGCACTGGCAAAGTAGAAAGAATGAATCCAATTCTAAAAAGACAGATTCCTAAATTGTGTCAGGAAACTCAAACGAAATGGGGAGATATTCTGCCCGTGGCTTTAATGAGAGTACGAATTACACCCAGCGTTAGGGAAGGTGTAAGTCCATTTGGGACCCTGTATGGGAAACCATCTCCAACCAGTCATTTAACCACAAAGGGAGGCCAAATGCATATCAAGGGACCGGCTGTAATTAAAGAGTATTTGATTTCTCTCGCGCAGAATTTATCCTGCCTGCATAGGTACCTCAACCAGAAGACTCCCATTCCCTCGGACACCCCGATACGCCCACTCCAACCAGGAGACGCGGTCTATGTACGACCCTGGAAAGATGAGCCCTGGAAAGAAAAGTGGAAAGGACCTTATACAGTGCTGTTAAAAACTTATGCAGTGGTAAAGGTGAATGGGATCGACTCCTGGATTCATCATACCAGAGTAAAGAAGGCGCCAGACCAGGACGAGTGGATCTCTATGCCGACTGGAGAACTGAAACTCCCACTAACCAGGGAATGTCGATGAATTGTATCAAGGTTTTTCTTTTAGAAAACTATTAGTGAAATTACCCCTAGGACACTCTTGGAAAGTGTTATTAATTTAGCATAGTTATAATGAAAATTGTATCTCTGACGTTGATTAACCTAGCATTTACTTTTCGTAACGGAAATCTGGTCTTAAAACTTATCCAATCCTCTGGAAGAATCCCTCATGTCAGCAGTATAACGGCCTCTTCACCATTACCTAAATCCGCAGCCGATCTCCTCGAGTGGGGAATTTTAACTTTCGATTTAAACAGAACTTTTGATGCGTTACTGTCCAATGGGGCTGGAATTTCAAGATTCTCAGAAAAACATGAAAAGGTTTTCAGTCTTGGGCGATGGTCATGGCTTACAAATACAACTCGTTCTTGTCGGCACGTCGACAATACCAGACGAAGAGGCAACCGTCCGGGAAGTATTCAACCACGTCGTTATTTTCCATGGGGAATGGACCTACCCCAGGTATGGGCCAGCCCAGAAGAGGGGGGGTGGCCTTACGTGCAAAGCACATCCTGGTGCATTGAGCGGACTGGAGAAAGAGATCTAAACCAAAAGGGTAGAAACACGCCAGGTGTTAAATTTTGAGTAAATATTACGGAGGCAAAAACTAAAGGGTCGCAATATTTTAGGTGGAACCGCACGCAGGTTTTCGATTGTTCCAGGGTTGATTGTGGAATTCAACGCTTAGGCCCGGTTGCCCGAGGCCTGCAATTAGGATGTCTAAGCAGAAATTATTCCGCTTGTATCGTTGATATTTGGACCGGTACCGTGGTCCGAAATGACTCTGTTAAACGCGATAAAGTGACACTGCCCTCCGTGGGTGAATTGTTTGGGCGAGTAGTGATGGAACTTGGACTGCTCAGTTGCCTTTGAGAGGGAAGGTACGTTAACCTCGTGTCCCTTATGGGGACAAAGACCTTTAAGGTAACCAAGTAGGGGGGCAAATTGAAACGAGATGAACCAGATCCTTGGCAACATCCATCCCCTGGAACTAAGGTAGGATGGATCTTAGAAGCTGTCTTTAGTCCGCAGGTTACCTCCTTTCGGAACTGAATGTGGTTGTACAATCTGACGGGACAAGGAGAACGATTAGCGAACGCAGCTAGAGCAGGATTACAAGATTTAAACGCTCAGTTACAGGAAACTTCAAAAATGACGTTGCAGAATAGGCTAACCTTAGATTTAATGTAACCTTAGATTTAATAACCTTAGATTTAACCTTAGATTTAACCAACACAGGGTATGTGGGTACCTAAATCTGAAAAACAAAGGTTGTTGCACCCATCTCCCTACTATGACTGAACATTTAGATCAACAAATAGACAAAATAAAACAAGTGGCAAAAATCAAGTAGAGATATTCAGGCCTCTCTGGAAGGAGGATGGTTAAACCAAATATTACAAAGTTTCGGATTCTCCCTAACCGGCTGGCTGGCAAGTTTACTTCAAACAATAATTATAAGTGTAATCATCGTGATAATCATCTGTATTGTTGTTAGTTGTGCCTTAGAATGTGCTAGATGACTAATTGCACAAGTTATTAATGAGAACTGATAATGAGACCTACGAGGACTATGAAGAAAAGTCTCAGAGTCCCAAAGCGGGGAGTTGTAGCCTGTCGGGAGCTGGTGGAAGGCCAGGACTAAGAGGGATTCCTGCTGGAACATGGAACATCCCATCAAGAATTACTGTCCCTGGGAGTAAAGCACATCCTGGAGAAATACGTAGGCTAATTAAGATGGTTTGGGACAGTCTGAAACTGCCAGTAGAAGTGTGAAAAGGAGCGCCCTCGCGCAAACTATCCGCATTGCAACGCTCAAAGTCCCACCCCTCGAGCTGGAGACCCCGGCCCAAGCAGAGAGCCCTCACCTTTGAGCGTGCGCAGAATATTAAAGCAGCACCGTCGCTTTAAGTTGAAATAAGAGAAATTTAGACCAATAGAAAGCTGCTTTGTGTCGTTACTTATGCACGTGGATAGCTAGAAATAAAATACCTCTGCCCTGGGTGTATTTTGGCGTCTCGCACGCCGGGTAAACGACCTCGCGCTTGTGGGATAACGACGAGGTTCGGAAAAGGACCCCCTTGCTTTCTAAACTCCTTCTCAACGAGGAGTCGAGGTGCGGCTGGGTCCAGTCCTAGTCCCAGACTTGGTCAACGGTTTATGTCGAGAGGATTATACGTGCGCAGTCAATCCTTTAGATCACTTAGCTGAGATTTCAAAGTTTCGCACGCTGTTAGTCGCTTCCCGAGGATCTGTCTCGGCGAGGAATCTCCCAACCTCGAGGAGAAGCCTTGAGAGGCGTCCCCTGCTCAAGGGCTCTCCGCTGCCGTGCAGGAGAGCTCCACGGGCCCTGGGCTGCCTGCTGTGTGAGGAGATGATTGACTTCTGGTCATGCTTGCGTGTCAGCAAGATGTTTGATCCCTGCTTCAGGCAGCCCTTGGCTACTGCGTTGCCACCCGTCCTCGAGGTCCAGCATAAGCTGGGTGCAGCCGTCAGGATGAGTCCCACTGGCGGTTACGGCTTGTGCAGGGAATGGGGGGCACACCACCACGCTGCTACGGGCCGTCCTTCCGAGGAAGGACTTGTTCTTCCACCACCACGCTGCTACGGGCCGTCCTTCCGAGGAAGGACTTGTTCTTCCACCACCACGCTGCTACGGGCCGTCCTTCCGAGGAAGGACTTGTTCTTCCACCACCACGCTGCTACGGGCCGTCCTTCCGAGGAAGGACTTGTTCTTCCACCACCACGCTGCTACGGGCCGTCCTTCCGAGGAAGGACTTGTTCTTCCACCACCACGCTGCTACGGGCCGTCCTTCCGAGAAGGACTTGTTCTTCCACCACCACGCTGCTACGGGCCGTCCTTCCGAGGAAGGACTTGTTCTTCCACCACCACGCTGCTACGGGCCGTCCTTCCGAGGAAGGACTTGTTCTTCCACCACCACGCTGCTACGGGCCGTCCTTCCGAGGAAGGACTTGTTCTTCCAAGATGCTGTCCTCAACGACCAACTCTACTAAGCTCTGCTGCCCGTCAGTGCTGCTGACCGTGATATCCCACCTAAAAGACCCCTGAAGGACCTCAGCTAAGCCGTGATGGTCGCTCCGCAAGGCGGTGTCCTCCACCAAGGCTTTCCCAACCCACTTGAAGACTGTAGGAACCTTCGTGTTTGCGCTAGAGATACATTCACATGCTCATGCGTCCGTGGGGGGTTCGTCTGGGGGTGGGGGCATGTTGCATCGTCGGGGGGAACGTCGTTCGCAAAAGCAGCCTTCTGATGACGCGCGTGAGCCCCAAACCTGCAAGAAAATGACCTTTTTTTGGAGGTGGGATGGGACAACATAGCGAAACGTGGTGCATCCTCACCATCGATGGTGGAGGAAAACATCTCCGACACCAACCGTGGGATGACCAGGAGAAAAAGGTGGAAAATTTGGATTTATGGAGGCCGTCGCTGCTTCTTTTGGCCTCTTTAACAAACAGCCCTATGTCACTGCATCCCATTGGTGGCCCGGTAAGCCAGTGGTGCCATTATACTGGTCGTGGTGTTCCTATTGGCTGTTTGTATCTTTTGGAAGAGGAGGAGCACATGGGGTAAAGGAAGGAGTAAGGATCAGGATATAAAGTGGTATGATGAATTAAAATGAGGGAACATTGACACCTGAGAAGAAGACATCCCATGGAGGCCCAAGGCCTTCTCCTCTGAGGATGTCCTCAGGCTGGGGAACCCTCCAACAGGTAGACCACGCTCGAGTCCCCAAAATATTGGGCGATGCAGCACGTCTTCCCCCAAAATGTGTCCACGTGGGGTGTTAGTGGCCCAGGTGCCACCTCATCCCTAACCTCAGATCCTCCGGATCCACGGAGAGGAGGTTCTAACACCATATTGACTGCCAAAGCGTAGGACATTTGGGGTGGGATTATCCCCATGAGACTTTTGACCGAGCAGGGACCCATTTTTCTCCCCCAAAAAATAGTTTAATGAGAACTTTCTTCCTTCACCTCCTCATTAGGATACAGTCACTGGAAGGGACTCCAAAACAAAGATGACCCAAGTGCTTCTACCACAGCCTTCATTGATAAAAATGATCCTTGATCTCAGAATAACCCAGGAAACATCTGGATTATGATCAAAAAGAGCTTTATTTGGAGCCTGGTCTCTATCCCAGGGGAAATAAAGAAGAAATTAAAAGAAAAATATTGGGTTTACTCTCCCTCAAATCAACGTGGACTTTCTGAGTTCTGGGCAAGTTCTTCCCACGGTGGCTGGAAGCCTTGGGTTGGATCACAGTGAGGTCCCACCTGGAGAACATCTGGCTAAACCCAAGCCCAGGAGCATGGAAGAGCAAAAAAAAGAGGCAGCAGAGGGTGAACACGGCTGACGTTGCCCATTTCTAGTCTTGGGACACGTTGGCAGGTCAATGGCATTGGGGGAATTTTGGGTGAGACATGAAAGGGGAAGGTTGGGTCTTGTTGCAGGACTGCTCGAGTCTTAGCTCTCCTCGTTTGGACAATGGCATGATGGGAAATGGGGATTCCTTCGGTGCGGTGGCTTATGGAGGGCCACCACGGTCACTGGGTCTTCTTCTCCCTGGGGGTCACCCCATCGTGGGGGGCATCTGCTGGGGGTTGTCCCGATTTTAGGGCCAGGACCCGAACGTTGGGACAGTTGGGTGGAGGGATGGAGGGAGGGAAGGAAAAGAAGGCCCATTGACCGTACCACATGTAGAAGACGACCTCCTCTGTCCCCTCCACACCATCTCAGCGTCCTCCCACCGCCCCCACAGCCATGTGATGGAGCAACCCAACACCCCCCTTCCTGGAGGACCTCCTGGAGGGTCTCACTACGTGGTGGCAATGCCACCGCGCCTCTCATTGCCCCTGCCCAGGGGACAAATTAGGGGCCAGCGTCCCTCCCCCACCACGTGTCCCCTTTCTGCCCTGTGGTTTTCCTGCCTCCTTCCTCTTGCGTGAGCATTTCCTGCCCCGGACGGGGCGGAGGGGAAGTGGTACCCAACGGTCACAGCCACCGCTGGTGACGGGGACACCGAGGATCCACCAGCCAGGCCAGGGCTCTGGGAAGGGACATGTGAGAGGTACAGGAGGAAGGGTGCCGGGGTGGGAGGTCTTGGCGGGGCACCTGGTTTGGGGGTGGGTGGTGACTCGAAGGTCTGGAGGGGGACTGGGGGCAACTGGAAGATAGGGGTGGACAACTGGGATGTCTACTGGGGGCAACTGGGAGGTTTGATGGGGACAAATGGGAGGTTTGATGGGGGCACATGGGTGGTGTGGTGGCCCGCTGGGAGGTCTGGGGGACAGCTGGGAAATCTGGGGGTGGAAACTGGGAGGTTTGATGGGGCACGTGGGTGGTGCGGTGGCCCGCTGGGAGGTGTTGCGGGCAACTGGAAGGTCTGGGTGGACAACGGGGGGCAACTGGGAAGTCTGATGGGGTCAAATGGGTGGTGGCCCGCTGGGGGAGCAACTGGGAGGTCTGGGAGGTGCCAAGGTGGAGGGAAATAGCTGAGAGGGGCAAAGGAAGAAGAGGAGGAAACCTCAGAGAGAGGGGAGAAGGCAGGAGGGGTGGTGGGATGGATGAGAAAGGGAGGGGCCCTGGTGGGGTGGGAGGGGGGTTGGATGGGCGGGGAGATGGCGGGAGGGATGGGAGAAGGAGAGGAGGAGGATGGATGGATGGATGGAGAGACGGACGGAGGGACGGAGGGCGGGACGGAGAGATGGAGAGAAGGATGAAGGAAGGGATGGATGGAGGGTGGAGAGACGGAGGGGTGGAGGAAGGGATGGAGAGATGGAGGGACCAAGGGATGGGGACAGGGACGGGGGGAGGGAGGGACGGCGAGGTGGCGGGAGGGAGGGATAGGGAGACGGATGGACGGACGGATGGAGGGCGGGAGGGAGGGGTGGGTGGAGGGATGGGGGGCGGGGGGGTGGACAGAGGGACACCTGCGTTTTCTCCGGAGGATTCCGTGTCCTCCTCTCCCCACAGCCCCCTCACCCGCCGCCACGATGTCCTCGTCCCCCGCCAACGCCTCGTCCCCCCACAACGCCACGTCCGTCCCCGTCCCCGGCGCGGCGGTGGGGCTGACCCTGCTGGCGGCGGCGGTGGCGGTGGGGCTGCCGGGCAACGCCGTGGTCCTCTGGAGCTGCGCCGTCACCCACCGTCGTAGCGTCCCCGTCCTCCTCATCTTCCACTTGGCCTTGGCCGACGTGGTCACCCTCCTCACCGGTCCCATCTACCTCCGGGCCTTGAGCGTCGGCCGATGGGACATGGGCTTGGCCGTCTGCCGTGGGTGCCACTACCTCTGCGCTGCCGCCATGTACGTCAGCGTCTTCCTCATCGCTCTCCTGGGTCTCCATCGGTGCTTGGCAGTCTCCAGGCCGGCGACGGCGGTGGTGACAGCGGGTGGTCGCGCCGGACGGTTGGCTCACGGAGCGGTGGCGGTGATTTGGGCGGTGGCTTCGGTGTTGGCGATCCCCTCCATCATCTTCCGACGGGTGGAGCACGGGCACTGCCGCCGGGTGCACAGCACGGACGCTTGGCTGGTGGCCCACAACCTTCTGGAGACCATCTTGGGTTGGGCTCTGCCGCTGACCACTGTAGCCGCTGGCTACGGGTTACTGGTCCGCCGGTTACGCCAGACCCGCTTGGCCCGGCGCGCTCGTACCTTCCGCCTGGTGGCCGCCGTGGTGGTGGCCTTTGCCGTCGCGTGGGGACCTTACCACCTGGCCAGCTTCTTGGAGGTGGTGGCGGTCCTGCGAGGCGGCGGTGGGACCTTGGGGGCGGTTGCCAAGGCCACCCGGCCACCGGCCACCGCCTTGGCCTTCCTCAGCAGCGCCATGAACCCCCTCCTCTACGCCTGCGCCGGGCGGGGGCTGTGCCGCGGGGCTGGGGGGTCTCCCCTCCCCCGGCTCCTGGAGATCTCGGCCGTCGTCGGCAGCTCCCGAGGGACCTCGGCCAAGGGGACCCAGCGCGGGGGGAGGGGCTGGAGGGGGGAGGAGGGGGGGCAGGGAGGGGCGACCGTGGAGGAGGGGGCGACGACGGTGGGGGAGGACGGGGCGGGGAGGGCGTGACGGTGGGCGAGGGTCCGGAGGAGGGCGGGGTGGGCGGGGTGGAGACCCCTAAAACAAGCCCCTCCCTCCGTCCGTCCCCCCGTCCGTCCCTCCCCCCCCCCGTCCCCCCGTCCCTCACCCCCGCCCCTCCCCCCGTGTCCCCCCGGTGGCCCCGCCCGCGCCGTCACCCGTCCCAGAGGGACGGGGGAGAAACACGACAACTCGGGACCCCCCGGGGGGGGCTCTGGGATGGTGGCGTCACCCGCGTCCCTCTGTCCGTCCGTCCGTCCGTCCGTCCGTCCGTCCGGGAGGGGACGCAGGCAGCCGGGCTGGGAAGGGGCAGCGGGGGACTGGGTGGTCCTGGGGGACTGGGGACGCTGGGGGGGGTCGCGGGTGGGGTTGGGGGTGCCGGGAGTGGGGCCGGGGGGGTCCCCGGGGGGGTCCCCAGGGTCGCTGCCGTCCCCGGGGCGTCTGGGGGGTGGCCCCGGGGGTCACCGCGGGGTCGCTGGGGGTCGCTGGGGCGGGACGGTGGGGTCAAGGTGATGTCACTGGCGGGTCACCGCAGCGTCACCATGGGGTCACTGGGGTGCGATGGGGGGGTGAAGGTGACGTCACTGGCGGGTCACCGCGGCGTCACCGTGGGGTCGCTGGGGTGCGATGGGGGGGTGAAGGTGACGTCACTGGCGGGTCACCGCGGCGTCACCGTGGGGTCGCTGGGGTGCGATGGGGGGGTCAAGGTGATGTCACTGGCGGGTCACCGCGGCGTCACCGTGGGGTCACTGGGGTGCGATGGTGGGGTCAAAGTGATGTCACTGGCGGGTCACCGCGGCGTCACCGTGGGGTCGCTGGGGTGCGATGGGGGGGTCGACCCCGCCTCCTCCCCACCGTGACCCCTGGTAGAGGCACGGGGGAAGGATGGGCTGGCCACGCCCATGTGACATCACATATGAGCTGGCGGAAGGGGAGGTATTGCAAGGTGACCTCATACGTGACATCAGCAGCGATGACAGAGCTGAGCCGTTGTAGGGAGAGGGGGGGTGGGGGGTGACGGGGACCCCCCCGGGAGACGGGGGGCACGCGGGGACGCCGGAGGGCCCCACACCCACGGTCCGGCTGCTGGGACGGCGGGGCCCCTCCCCCGCCCCCGCCGGGCGACGCCGCCCAGCGGGGCCGAGAAGCCGGGACCCCCGTGGGGCGGGCGCCCGCCCAGGGGGCAGAAGCGCCCCACAGCCAACCTCACCCCACGGGCCAGCTCTGCTCCCCCGGACCCCACAGGGCCCCAGAACCTCTCACAGACCCCATAGCGCCCCATAACTTCTCACAGACCCCATAGCGCCCCATAACCTCTCGCAGACCCCATAGCGCCCCATAAGTTCTCACAGACCCCATAGCGCCCCATAACCTCTCGCAGACCCCATAGCGCCCCATAAGTTCTCACAGACCCCATAGCGCCCCATAACCTCTCGCAGACCCCGTAGCGCCCCATAACCTCTCGCAGACCCCATAGCGCCCCATAGCTCTCACAGACCCCATAGCGCCCCATAACCTCTCGCAGACCCCATAGCGCCCCATAAGTTCTCACAGACCCCATAGCGCCCCATAACCTCTCGCAGACCCCATAGCGCCCCATAAGTTCTCACAGACCCCATAGCGCCCCATAACCTCTCGCAGACCCCGTAGCGCCCCATAACCTCTCACAGACCCCGTAGCGCCCCATAACTTCTCACAGACCCCGTAGCGCCCCATAACTTCTCACAGACCCCATAGCGCCCCATAACCTCTCACAGACCCCGTAGCGCCCCATAACTTCTCACAGACCCCGTAGCGCCCCATAACTTCTCACAGACCCCATAGCGCCCCATAACCTCTCACAGACCCCGTAGCGCCCCATAACTTCTCACAGACCCCATAGCGCCCCAGAACCTCTCGCAGACCCCATAGCGCCCCATAACCTCTCGCAGACCCCGTAGCGCCCCATAGCTCTCACAGACCCCATAGCGCCCCATAACCTCTCGCAGACCCCATAGCGCCCCATAACCTCTCACAGACCCCGTAGCGCCCCATAACCTCTCGCAGACCCCATAGCGCCCCATAACCTCTCACAGACCCCATAGCGCCCCATAACTTCTCGCAGACCCCATAGCACCCCATAACCTCTTGCAGACCCCGTAGCGCCCCATAACCTCTCACAGACCCCATAGCGCCCCATAGCTCTCACAGACCCCATAGCACCCCATAACCTCTCGCAGACCCCATAGCACCTCATAACTTCTCACAGACCCCGTAGCGCCCCATAACCTCTCGCAGACCCCATAGCGCCCCATAACCTCTCACAGACCCCGTAGCGCCCCATAACCTCTCACAGACCCCGTAGCGCCCCATAACCTCTCGCAGACCCCGTAGCGCCCCATAACCTCTCACAGACCCCATAGCGCCCCATAACCTCTCACAGACCCCGTAGCGCCCCATAACCTCTCACAGACCCTGTAGCGCCCCATAACCTCTCGCAGACCCCGTAGCGCCCCATAACCTCTCACAGACCCTGTAGCGCCCCATAACTTCTCACAGACCCCATAGCGCCCCATAACCTCTCGCAGACCCCATAGCGCCCCATAGCTCTCACAGACCCCATAGCACCCCATAACCTCTCGCAGACCCCATAGCACCTCATAACTTCTCACAGACCCCATAGCGCCCCATAACCTCTCGCAGACCCCGTAGCGCCCCATAACTTCTCACAGACCCCATAGCGCCCCATAACCTCTCACAGACCCCATAGCGCCCCATAACCTCTCGCAGACCCCGTAGCGCCCCATAACCTCTCGCAGACCCCGTAGCACCTCATAACTTCTCACAGACCCCATAGCGCCCCATAACCTCTCGCAGACCCCGTAGCGCCCCATAACCTCTCACAGACCCCGTAGCGCCCCATAACCTCTCGCAGACCCCATAGCGCCCCATAACCTCTCACAGACCCTGTAGCGCCCCATAACCTCTCACAGACCCCGTAGCGCCCCATAACCTCTCGCAGACCCCATAGCGCCCCATAACCTCTTGCAGACCCCATAGCGCCCCATAACCTCTCACAGACCCTGTAGCGCCCCATAACTTCTCACAGACCCCATAGCGCCCCATAACCTCTCACAGACCCCGTAGCGCCCCATAACCTCTCGCAGACTCCATAGCGCCCCATAACTTCTCGCAGACCCCATAGCACCCCATAACCTCTTGCAGACCCCATAGCGCCCCATAACCTCTCACAGACCCTGTAGCGCCCCATAACCTCTCGCAGACCCCGTAGCGCCCCATAGCCTCTCACAGACCCCATAGCGCCCCATAACCTCTCGCAGACCCCATAGCACCCCATAACCTCTTGCAGACCCCATAGGGCCCCCCGTTGCCCCCCGTCTCTGAGTCCCCCTGCCCCATAGCTCCCCCACCCCACAGGGCCCAGCCGTTTCCCCACAGTCACGTGTCCCCACCTGGGGGTCGATGGCCGTGGGGCTGGCGGGGGAGCCCAGGCGTCTGGGTTAATGATTGACCCCCACCCCACTCACCCTCTGCCACCGGCCCCGGCTGCCCCACACCAGCGGTGCCATGGGGCCACGTTGGGTGTTGGGTCTCCTCATCTTCCTCCTCCTCCTGTCGACGCCGGGGGGCAGCCCCCAGGACCCCGAGTAGGGACTATGGGGCAGCTATGGGGCTGGGTGTGACTATGGAGCACCTATGGGGCTGGGGGGGCTATGGGGGACTTTAGAGCAGCTGTGGGGCTGGAGGGGTGAGCTATGGGGCTGGGTGCAACTACGGAGCACCTATGGGGCTTTAGGGACTATGGGGGGCTCTGGGGCAGCTATGGGGCTGGGGGAATTATGGGGCTCCCTGGGGAAGCTATGGGGCTGCGGGGGGGCTATGGGGCTGGGTGCAAATATGGAGCACCTATGGGGCTGGGGGGACTATGGGGGGCTCCGGGGCAGCTGTGGGGCTGGGGGAGGCTATGGGGCTGGCTGTGACTATGAAGCACCTATGGGGCTGGGGGGACTCTGGGGGGCTCTGGGGCACCTATGGGGCTGAGGGGGGGCTATGGGGGGCTCCATGGGGCAGCTATGAGACAGCTGTGGGGCAGCTATGGGGCAGGGGGGCATCAAGGCATATGTGGCGTACCTGTGGGGTGGGGGAGGGTCTGGGTCACCCCTGGGCTGGAGGGTTCTATGGGGCAGCCGTGGGTCAGGCCGTGTCTCCCCCAGGCTGGTGCTGGTGGCTCCTCGGCTCGTGGCCCTGGGGACCCCCGTGGGGCTGCTGGTGGCGGCTGTGGGGCCGGTGACGGGGACAGTGACAGCCTGGCCCGGGGAGGGCGACCGTGGGGCAGGACCCTGCGCCCCCCCGGTCCCCTTCGACCTCGGGCCCCACAACGACTTCAGCCAGATCCTGAGCATCGAGGTGTGGGGACAGCAGAGGGGACGTGGGGGGCAGAGGGGACACGGGGGGGGGGGTCCTGGGGACGTGGGGACGTCCCCACGGGGCAGGGGGACACCATCCCCCCCCCGCCCCCCATCACCCCCCAATGACCCCCTGCCCCCCAGGTGACCCCGCAGCAGGCCAAGCGCTGTGGGGCGCTGGAGGCCGCCGTGGGGCAGACGCTGCTGCTGGAGGCCCAGAGCCCCAACCTGCCCCGCCGTGGGCTGCGTGTGGGGCTGGGGGGGCCCCGCGGGGTGCTCGTGCTGCAGACAGACAAACCCCTCTACGCCCCCCGGCAGACCGGTGAGACCCCCCGCGGCGCCCCACATCCCCCCGCCTCGCCCCAAATCGCCCCACATCCCCCCGCCTCGCCCCAAATCGCCCCAAATCGCCCCAAAGTCACCCCAAGTACCCCCAGATCACCCCAAAATTACCCCAAATCGCCCCAAAGTCACCCCAAATATCCCCGATCACCCCAAATCACCTCAAATCACCCCAAATCACCCCAATTATCTCCAGATCACCCCAAAATCACCCCAAATCGCCCCAAATCACCCCAAAGTCACCCCAAATACCCCCAGATCACCCCAAATTACCCCAAATCGCCCCAAATCGCCCCAAATATCCCCAGATCACCCCAAAATCACCCCAAATCACCCCAAAGTCACCCCAAATATCCCCGATCACCCCAACTCACCTCAAATCACCCCAAATCCCCCCAGATCACCCCAGATCACCCCAAATCGCCCCAAATATCTCCAGATCACCCCAAATCACCTCAAATCACCCCAAATCACCCCAAATCCCCCCAAATCCCCCCAGATCACCCCAAATTACCCCAAATCGCCCCAAATTCACCCCACATCCCCCCGATCACCCCCAAATCTCCCCAAATCAAACAGCCCCACCTCACCCCGAATCACCTCGAATCACCCCCAAACCCCCCCCCAGATCACCCCAAACCCACCCCAAAGCTCCCCGAATCGCCCCCAACCCCCCCCAATCCCCCCACACGCCCCCGTACCCCCCTGCGCCCCCCTACAGCCCCCTGCCTCCCTATATACCCCCCGCAGCCACCTATACCTCCCCATGCCCCTATATATTGCCCTGCGCCCCATATGGCTCCCCACAACCCTACAGATCTCCCCGCGCCCCACATAACCCCCCATGCCCCTATATATTGCCCTGCGCCCCATATGTGCTCCCCAAAACCCGTACAGATCTCCTCCCCGCGCCCCACAGAACCCCCCATGCCCCTATAATATTGTCCCTGCGCCCCATATGGCTCCCCACAACCCTACAGATCTCCCCGCGCCCCCACAAAACCCCCCATGCCCCTATATATTGCCCTGCGCCCCATATGGCTCCCCACAACCCTACAGATCTCCCCGCGCCCCATACCCCCCATGCCCCTATATATTGCCCTGCGCCCCATATGGCTCCCCACAACCCTACAGATCTCCCCGCGCCCCACATAACCCCCCATGCCCCTATATATTGCCCTGCGCCCCATATGGCTCCCCACAACCCTACAGATCTCCCCGCGCCCCACATAACCCCCCATGCCCCTATATATTGCCCTGCGCCCCATATGGCTCCCCACAACCCTACAGATCTCCCCGCGCCCCACATAACCCCCCATGCCCCTATATATTGCCCTGCGCCCCATATGGCTCCCCACAACCCTACAGATCTCCCCGCGCCCCACATAACCCCCCATGCCCCTATAATTGCCCTGCGCCCCAT